>CAWVNO010002556.1:0-33303 GCA_963930645.1 Salticus scenicus | reverse complement strand
AAACGACGATTCCCAAGCAACTAAAAGAGTCTAACTATCGCTATAAGTTTCAGAATCTGCGGAATATATTCTAGTTTCATAATAACCGCACCGGATATTTTGCACGGTGAAACTTTGGGCCCGGGGGCGTTTTTACGCGGACTTTCGGCAGCCGTCCTGCGCTCTCAAATTTTTTTTCGCAGTTTCACATGCCCATCTTCAAACGACGATTCCCAAGCAACTAAAAAGAGTCTAACTATCGCTATAAGTTTCAGAATCTGCGGAATATATTCTAGTTTCATAATAACCGCACCGGATATTTTGCACGGTGAAACTTTGGGCCCGGGGGGCGTTTTTACGCGGACTTTCGGCAGCCGTCCTGCGCTCTCAAAATTTTTTTCGCAGTTTCACATGCCCATCTTCAAACGACGATTCCCAAGCAACTAAAAGAGTCTAACTATCGCTATAAGTTTCAGAATCTGCGGAATATATTCTAGTTTCATAATAACCGCACCGGATATTTTGCACGGTGAAACTTTGGGCCCGGGGGCGTTTTTACGCGGACTTTCGGCAGCCGTCCTGCGCTCTCAAAATTTTTTTCGCAGTTTCACATGCCCATCTTCAAACGACGATTCCCAAGCAACTAAAAGAGTCTAACTATCGCTATAAGTTTCAGAATCTGCGGAATATATTCTAGTTTCATAATAACCGCACCGGATATTTGCACGGTGAAACTTTGGGCCCGGGGGGCGTTTTTACGCGGACTTTCGGCAGCCGTCCTGCGCTCTCAAAATTTTTTCGCAGTTTCACATGCCCATCTTCAAACGACGATTCCCAAGCAACTAAAAGAGTCTAACTATCGCTATAAGTTTCAGAATCTGCGGAATATATTCTAGTTTCATAATAACCGCACCGGATATTTTGCACGGTGAAACTTTGGGCCCGGGGGGCGTTTTTACGCGGACTTTCGGCAGCCGTCCTGCGCTCTCAAAATTTTTTTCGCAGTTTCACATGCCCATCTTCAAACGACGATTCCCAAGCAACTAAAAGAGTCTAACTATCGCTATAAGTTTCAGAATCTGCGGAATATATTCTAGTTTCATAATAACCGCACCGGATATTTTGCACGGTGAAACTTTGGGCCCGGGGGGCGTTTTTACGCGGACTTTCGGCAGCCGTCCTGCGCTCTCAAAATTTTTTCGCAGTTTCACATGCCCATCTTCAAACGACGATTCCCAAGCAACTAAAAGAGTCTAACTATCGCTATAAGTTTCAGAATCTGCGGAATATATTCTAGTTTCATAATAACCGCACCGGATATTTTGCACGGTGAAACTTTGGGCCCGGGGGGCGTTTTTACGCGGACTTTCGGCAGCCGTCCTGCGCTCTCAAAATTTTTTTCGCAGTTTCACATGCCCATCTTCAAACGACGATTCCCAAGCAACTAAAAGAGTCTAACTATCGCTATAAGTTTCAGAATCTGCGGAATATATTCTAGTTTCATAATAACCGCACCGGATATTTTGCACGGTGAAACTTTGGGCCCGGGGGGCGTTTTTACGCGGACTTTCGGCAGCCGTCCTGCGCTCTCAAAATTTTTTTCGCAGTTTCACATGCCCATCTTCAAACGACGATTCCCAAGCAACTAAAAGAGTCTAACTATCGCTATAAGTTTCAGAATCTGCGGAATATATTCTAGTTTCATAATAACCGCACCGGATATTTTGCACGGTGAAACTTTGGGCCCGGGGGGCGTTTTTACGCGGACTTTCGGCAGCCGTCCTGCGCTCTCAAAATTTTTTTCGCAGTTTCACATGCCCATCTTCAAACGACGATTCCCAAGCAACTAAAAGAGTCTAACTATCGCTATAAGTTTCAGAATCTGCGGAATATATTCTAGTTTCATAATAACCGCACCGGATATTTTGCACGGTGAAACTTTGGGCCCGGGGGGCGTTTTTACGCGGACTTTCGGCAGCCGTCCTGCGCTCTCAAAATTTTTTTCGCAGTTTCACATGCCCATCTTCAAACGACGATTCCCAAGCAACTAAAAGAGTCTAACTATCGCTATAAGTTTCAGAATCTGCGGAATATATTCTAGTTTCATAATAACCGCACCGGATATTTTGCACGGTGAAACTTTGGGCCCGGGGGGCGTTTTTACGCGGACTTTCGGCAGCCGTCCTGCGCTCTCAAAATTTTTTTCGCAGTTTCACATGCCCATCTTCAAACGACGATTCCCAAGCAACTAAAAGAGTCTAACTATCGCTATAAGTTTCAGAATCTGCGGAATATATTCTAGTTTCATAATAACCGCACCGGATATTTTGCACGGTGAAACTTTGGGCCCGGGGGGCGTTTTTACGCGGACTTTCGGCAGCCGTCCTGCGCTCTCAAAATTTTTTTCGCAGTTTCACATGCCCATCTTCAAACGACGATTCCCAAGCAACTAAAAGAGTCTAACTATCGCTATAAGTTTCAGAATCTGCGGAATATATTCTAGTTTCATAATAACCGCACCGGATATTTTGCACGGTGAAACTTTGGGCCCGGGGGGCGTTTTTACGCGGACTTTCGGCAGCCGTCCTGCGCTCTCAAAATTTTTTTCGCAGTTTCACATGCCCATCTTCAAACGACGATTCCCAAGCAACTAAAAGAGTCTAACTATCGCTATAAGTTTCAGAATCTGCGGAATATATTCTAGTTTCATAATAACCGCACCGGATATTTTGCACGGTGAAACTTTGGGCCCGGGGGGCGTTTTTACGCGGACTTTCGGCAGCCGTCCTGCGCTCTCAAAATTTTTTTCGCAGTTTCACATGCCCATCTTCAAACGACGATTCCCAAGCAACTAAAAGAGTCTAACTATCGCTATAAGTTTCAGAATCTGCGGAATATATTCTAGTTTCATAATAACCGCACCGGATATTTTGCACGGTGAAACTTTGGGCCCGGGGGGCGTTTTTACGCGGACTTTCGGCAGCCGTCCTGCGCTCTCAAAATTTTTTTCGCAGTTTCACATGCCCATCTTCAAACGACGATTCCCAAGCAACTAAAAGAGTCTAACTATCGCTATAAGTTTCAGAATCTGCGGAATATATTCTAGTTTCATAATAACCGCACCGGATATTTTGCACGGTGAAACTTTGGGCCCGGGGGGCGTTTTTACGCGGACTTTCGGCAGCCGTCCTGCGCTCTCAAAATTTTTTTTCGCAGTTTCACATGCCCATCTTCAAACGACGATTCCCAAGCAACTAAAAGAGTCTAACTATCGCTATAAGTTTCAGAATCTGCGGAATATATTCTAGTTTCATAATAACCGCACCGGATATTTTGCACGGTGAAACTTTGGGCCCGGGGGGCGTTTTTACGCGGACTTTCGGCAGCCGTCCTGCGCTCTCAAAATTTTTTTCGCAGTTTCACATGCCCATCTTCAAACGACGATTCCCAAGCAACTAAAAGAGTCTAACTATCGCTATAAGTTTCAGAATCTGCGGAATATATTCTAGTTTCATAATAACCGCACCGGATATTTTGCACGGTGAAACTTTGGGCCCGGGGGGCGTTTTTACGCGGACTTTCGGCAGCCGTCCTGCGCTCTCAAAATTTTTTTCGCAGTTTCACATGCCCATCTTCAAACGACGATTCCCAAGCAACTAAAAGAGTCTAACTATCGCTATAAGTTTCAGAATCTGCGGAATATATTCTAGTTTCATAATAACCGCACCGGATATTTTGCACGGTGAAACTTTGGGCCCGGGGGGCGTTTTTACGCGGACTTTCGGCAGCCGTCCTGCGCTCTCAAAATTTTTTTCGCAGTTTCACATGCCCATCTTCAAACGACGATTCCCAAGCAACTAAAAGAGTCTAACTATCGCTATAAGTTTCAGAATCTGCGGAATATATTCTAGTTTCATAATAACCGCACCGGATATTTTGCACGGTGAAACTTTGGGCCCGGGGGGCGTTTTTACGCGGACTTTCGGCAGCCGTCCTGCGCTCTCAAAATTTTTTTCGCAGTTTCACATGCCCATCTTCAAACGACGATTCCCAAGCAACTAAAAGAGTCTAACTATCGCTATAAGTTTCAGAATCTGCGGAATATATTCTAGTTTCATAATAACCGCACCGGATATTTTGCACGGTGAAACTTTGGGCCCGGGGGGCGTTTTTACGCGGACTTTCGGCAGCCGTCCTGCGCTCTCAAAATTTTTTTCGCAGTTTCACATGCCCATCTTCAAACGACGATTCCCAAGCAACTAAAAGAGTCTAACTATCGCTATAAGTTTCAGAATCTGCGGAATATATTCTAGTTTCATAATAACCGCACCGGATATTTTGCACGGTGAAACTTTGGGCCCGGGGGGCGTTTTTACGCGGACTTTCGGCAGCCGTCCTGCGCTCTCAAAATTTTTTTCGCAGTTTCACATGCCCATCTTCAAACGACGATTCCCAAGCAACTAAAAGAGTCTAACTATCGCTATAAGTTTCAGAATCTGCGGAATATATTCTAGTTTCATAATAACCGCACCGGATATTTTGCACGGTGAAACTTTGGGCCCGGGGGGCGTTTTTACGCGGACTTTCGGCAGCCGTCCTGCGCTCTCAAAATTTTTTTCGCAGTTTCACATGCCCATCTTCAAACGACGATTCCCAAGCAACTAAAAGAGTCTAACTATCGCTATAAGTTTCAGAATCTGCGGAATATATTCTAGTTTCATAATAACCGCACCGGATATTTTGCACGGTGAAACTTTGGGCCCGGGGGGCGTTTTTACGCGGACTTTCGGCAGCCGTCCTGCGCTCTCAAAATTTTTTTCGCAGTTTCACATGCCCATCTTCAAACGACGATTCCCAAGCAACTAAAAGAGTCTAACTATCGCTATAAGTTTCAGAATCTGCGGAATATATTCTAGTTTCATAATAACCGCACCGGATATTTTGCACGGTGAAACTTTGGGCCCGGGGGGCGTTTTTACGCGGACTTTCGGCAGCCGTCCTGCGCTCTCAAAATTTTTTTCGCAGTTTCACATGCCCATCTTCAAACGACGATTCCCAAGCAACTAAAAGAGTCTAACTATCGCTATAAGTTTCAGAATCTGCGGAATATATTCTAGTTTCATAATAACCGCACCGGATATTTTGCACGGTGAAACTTTGGGCCCGGGGGGCGTTTTTACGCGGACTTTCGGCAGCCGTCCTGCGCTCTCAAAATTTTTTTCGCAGTTTCACATGCCCATCTTCAAACGACGATTCCCAAGCAACTAAAAGAGTCTAACTATCGCTATAAGTTTCAGAATCTGCGGAATATATTCTAGTTTCATAATAACCGCACCGGATATTTTGCACGGTGAAACTTTGGGCCCGGGGGGCGTTTTTACGCGGACTTTCGGCAGCCGTCCTGCGCTCTCAAAATTTTTTTCGCAGTTTCACATGCCCATCTTCAAACGACGATTCCCAAGCAACTAAAAGAGTCTAACTATCGCTATAAGTTTCAGAATCTGCGGAATATATTCTAGTTTCATAATAACCGCACCGGATATTTTGCACGGTGAAACTTTGGGCCCGGGGGGCGTTTTTACGCGGACTTTCGGCAGCCGTCCTGCGCTCTCAAAATTTTTTTCGCAGTTTCACATGCCCATCTTCAAACGACGATTCCCAAGCAACTAAAAGAGTCTAACTATCGCTATAAGTTTCAGAATCTGCGGAATATATTCTAGTTTCATAATAACCGCACCGGATATTTTGCACGGTGAAACTTTGGGCCCGGGGGGCGTTTTTACGCGGACTTTCGGCAGCCGTCCTGCGCTCTCAAAATTTTTTTCGCAGTTTCACATGCCCATCTTCAAACGACGATTCCCAAGCAACTAAAAGAGTCTAACTATCGCTATAAGTTTCAGAATCTGCGGAATATATTCTAGTTTCATAATAACCGCACCGGATATTTTGCACGGTGAAACTTTGGGCCCGGGGGGCGTTTTTACGCGGACTTTCGGCAGCCGTCCTGCGCTCTCAAAATTTTTTTCGCAGTTTCACATGCCCATCTTCAAACGACGATTCCCAAGCAACTAAAAGAGTCTAACTATCGCTATAAGTTTCAGAATCTGCGGAATATATTCTAGTTTCATAATAACCGCACCGGATATTTTGCACGGTGAAACTTTGGGCCCGGGGGGCGTTTTTACGCGGACTTTCGGCAGCCGTCCTGCGCTCTCAAAATTTTTTTCGCAGTTTCACATGCCCATCTTCAAACGACGATTCCCAAGCAACTAAAAGAGTCTAACTATCGCTATAAGTTTCAGAATCTGCGGAATATATTCTAGTTTCATAATAACCGCACCGGATATTTTGCACGGTGAAACTTTGGGCCCGGGGGGCGTTTTTACGCGGACTTTCGGCAGCCGTCCTGCGCTCTCAAAATTTTTTTCGCAGTTTCACATGCCCATCTTCAAACGACGATTCCCAAGCAACTAAAAGAGTCTAACTATCGCTATAAGTTTCAGAATCTGCGGAATATATTCTAGTTTCATAATAACCGCACCGGATATTTTGCACGGTGAAACTTTGGGCCCGGGGGGCGTTTTTACGCGGACTTTCGGCAGCCGTCCTGCGCTCTCAAAATTTTTTTCGCAGTTTCACATGCCCATCTTCAAACGACGATTCCCAAGCAACTAAAAGAGTCTAACTATCGCTATAAGTTTCAGAATCTGCGGAATATATTCTAGTTTCATAATAACCGCACCGGATATTTTGCACGGTGAAACTTTGGGCCCGGGGGGCGTTTTTACGCGGACTTTCGGCAGCCGTCCTGCGCTCTCAAAATTTTTTTCGCAGTTTCACATGCCCATCTTCAAACGACGATTCCCAAGCAACTAAAAGAGTCTAACTATCGCTATAAGTTTCAGAATCTGCGGAATATATTCTAGTTTCATAATAACCGCACCGGATATTTTGCACGGTGAAACTTTGGGCCCGGGGGGCGTTTTTACGCGGACTTTCGGCAGCCGTCCTGCGCTCTCAAAATTTTTTTCGCAGTTTCACATGCCCATCTTCAAACGACGATTCCCAAGCAACTAAAAGAGTCTAACTATCGCTATAAGTTTCAGAATCTGCGGAATATATTCTAGTTTCATAATAACCGCACCGGATATTTTGCACGGTGAAACTTTGGGCCCGGGGGGCGTTTTTACGCGGACTTTCGGCAGCCGTCCTGCGCTCTCAAAATTTTTTTCGCAGTTTCACATGCCCATCTTCAAACGACGATTCCCAAGCAACTAAAAGAGTCTAACTATCGCTATAAGTTTCAGAATCTGCGGAATATATTCTAGTTTCATAATAACCGCACCGGATATTTTGCACGGTGAAACTTTGGGCCCGGGGGGCGTTTTTACGCGGACTTTCGGCAGCCGTCCTGCGCTCTCAAAATTTTTTTCGCAGTTTCACATGCCCATCTTCAAACGACGATTCCCAAGCAACTAAAAGAGTCTAACTATCGCTATAAGTTTCAGAATCTGCGGAATATATTCTAGTTTCATAATAACCGCACCGGATATTTTGCACGGTGAAACTTTGGGCCCGGGGGGCGTTTTTACGCGGACTTTCGGCAGCCGTCCTGCGCTCTCAAAATTTTTTTCGCAGTTTCACATGCCCATCTTCAAACGACGATTCCCAAGCAACTAAAAGAGTCTAACTATCGCTATAAGTTTCAGAATCTGCGGAATATATTCTAGTTTCATAATAACCGCACCGGATATTTTGCACGGTGAAACTTTGGGCCCGGGGGGCGTTTTTACGCGGACTTTCGGCAGCCGTCCTGCGCTCTCAAAATTTTTTTCGCAGTTTCACATGCCCATCTTCAAACGACGATTCCCAAGCAACTAAAAGAGTCTAACTATCGCTATAAGTTTCAGAATCTGCGGAATATATTCTAGTTTCATAATAACCGCACCGGATATTTTGCACGGTGAAACTTTGGGCCCGGGGGGCGTTTTTACGCGGACTTTCGGCAGCCGTCCTGCGCTCTCAAAATTTTTTCGCAGTTTCACATGCCCATCTTCAAACGACGATTCCCAAGCAACTAAAAGAGTCTAACTATCGCTATAAGTTTCAGAATCTGCGGAATATATTCTAGTTTCATAATAACCGCACCGGATATTTTGCACGGTGAAACTTTGGGCCCGGGGGGCGTTTTTACGCGGACTTTCGGCAGCCGTCCTGCGCTCTCAAAATTTTTTTCGCAGTTTCACATGCCCATCTTCAAACGACGATTCCCAAGCAACTAAAAGAGTCTAACTATCGCTATAAGTTTCAGAATCTGCGGAATATATTCTAGTTTCATAATAACCGCACCGGATATTTTGCACGGTGAAACTTTGGGCCCGGGGGGCGTTTTTACGCGGACTTTCGGCAGCCGTCCTGCGCTCTCAAAATTTTTTTCGCAGTTTCACATGCCCATCTTCAAACGACGATTCCCAAGCAACTAAAAGAGTCTAACTATCGCTATAAGTTTCAGAATCTGCGGAATATATTCTAGTTTCATAATAACCGCACCGGATATTTTGCACGGTGAAACTTTGGGCCCGGGGGGCGTTTTTACGCGGACTTTCGGCAGCCGTCCTGCGCTCTCAAAATTTTTTTCGCAGTTTCACATGCCCATCTTCAAACGACGATTCCCAAGCAACTAAAAGAGTCTAACTATCGCTATAAGTTTCAGAATCTGCGGAATATATTCTAGTTTCATAATAACCGCACCGGATATTTTGCACGGTGAAACTTTGGGCCCGGGGGGCGTTTTACGCGGACTTTCGGCAGCCGTCCTGCGCTCTCAAAATTTTTTTCGCAGTTTCACATGCCCATCTTCAAACGACGATTCCCAAGCAACTAAAAGAGTCTAACTATCGCTATAAGTTTCAGAATCTGCGGAATATATTCTAGTTTCATAATAACCGCACCGGATATTTTGCACGGTGAAACTTTGGGCCCGGGGGGCGTTTTTACGCGGACTTTCGGCAGCCGTCCTGCGCTCTCAAAATTTTTTTCGCAGTTTCACATGCCCATCTTCAAACGACGATTCCCAAGCAACTAAAAGAGTCTAACTATCGCTATAAGTTTCAGAATCTGCGGAATATATTCTAGTTTCATAATAACCGCACCGGATATTTTGCACGGTGAAACTTTGGGCCCGGGGGGCGTTTTTACGCGGACTTTCGGCAGCCGTCCTGCGCTCTCAAAATTTTTTTCGCAGTTTCACATGCCCATCTTCAAACGACGATTCCCAAGCAACTAAAAGAGTCTAACTATCGCTATAAGTTTCAGAATCTGCGGAATATATTCTAGTTTCATAATAACCGCACCGGATATTTTGCACGGTGAAACTTTGGGCCCGGGGGGCGTTTTTACGCGGACTTTCGGCAGCCGTCCTGCGCTCTCAAAATTTTTTTCGCAGTTTCACATGCCCATCTTCAAACGACGATTCCCAAGCAACTAAAAGAGTCTAACTATCGCTATAAGTTTCAGAATCTGCGGAATATATTCTAGTTTCATAATAACCGCACCGGATATTTTGCACGGTGAAACTTTGGGCCCGGGGGGCGTTTTTACGCGGACTTTCGGCAGCCGTCCTGCGCTCTCAAAATTTTTTTCGCAGTTTCACATGCCCATCTTCAAACGACGATTCCCAAGCAACTAAAAGAGTCTAACTATCGCTATAAGTTTCAGAATCTGCGGAATATATTCTAGTTTCATAATAACCGCACCGGATATTTTGCACGGTGAAACTTTGGGCCCGGGGGGCGTTTTTACGCGGACTTTCGGCAGCCGTCCTGCGCTCTCAAAATTTTTTTCGCAGTTTCACATGCCCATCTTCAAACGACGATTCCCAAGCAACTAAAAGAGTCTAACTATCGCTATAAGTTTCAGAATCTGCGGAATATATTCTAGTTTCATAATAACCGCACCGGATATTTTGCACGGTGAAACTTTGGGCCCGGGGGGCGTTTTTACGCGGACTTTCGGCAGCCGTCCTGCGCTCTCAAAATTTTTTTCGCAGTTTCACATGCCCATCTTCAAACGACGATTCCCAAGCAACTAAAAGAGTCTAACTATCGCTATAAGTTTCAGAATCTGCGGAATATATTCTAGTTTCATAATAACCGCACCGGATATTTTGCACGGTGAAACTTTGGGCCCGGGGGGCGTTTTTACGCGGACTTTCGGCAGCCGTCCTGCGCTCTCAAAATTTTTTTCGCAGTTTCACATGCCCATCTTCAAACGACGATTCCCAAGCAACTAAAAGAGTCTAACTATCGCTATAAGTTTCAGAATCTGCGGAATATATTCTAGTTTCATAATAACCGCACCGGATATTTTGCACGGTGAAACTTTGGGCCCGGGGGCGTTTTTACGCGGACTTTCGGCAGCCGTCCTGCGCTCTCAAAATTTTTTTCGCAGTTTCACATGCCCATCTTCAAACGACGATTCCCAAGCAACTAAAAGAGTCTAACTATCGCTATAAGTTTCAGAATCTGCGGAATATATTCTAGTTTCATAATAACCGCACCGGATATTTTGCACGGTGAAACTTTGGGCCCGGGGGGCGTTTTTACGCGGACTTTCGGCAGCCGTCCTGCGCTCTCAAAATTTTTTTCGCAGTTTCACATGCCCATCTTCAAACGACGATTCCCAAGCAACTAAAAGAGTCTAACTATCGCTATAAGTTTCAGAATCTGCGGAATATATTCTAGTTTCATAATAACCGCACCGGATATTTTGCACGGTGAAACTTTGGGCCCGGGGGGCGTTTTTACGCGGACTTTCGGCAGCCGTCCTGCGCTCTCAAAATTTTTTTCGCAGTTTCACATGCCCATCTTCAAACGACGATTCCCAAGCAACTAAAAGAGTCTAACTATCGCTATAAGTTTCAGAATCTGCGGAATATATTCTAGTTTCATAATAACCGCACCGGATATTTTGCACGGTGAAACTTTGGGCCCGGGGGGCGTTTTTACGCGGACTTTCGGCAGCCGTCCTGCGCTCTCAAAATTTTTTCGCAGTTTCACATGCCCATCTTCAAACGACGATTCCCAAGCAACTAAAAGAGTCTAACTATCGCTATAAGTTTCAGAATCTGCGGAATATATTCTAGTTTCATAATAACCGCACCGGATATTTTGCACGGTGAAACTTTGGGCCCGGGGGGCGTTTTTACGCGGACTTTCGGCAGCCGTCCTGCGCTCTCAAAATTTTTTTCGCAGTTTCACATGCCCATCTTCAAACGACGATTCCCAAGCAACTAAAAGAGTCTAACTATCGCTATAAGTTTCAGAATCTGCGGAATATATTCTAGTTTCATAATAACCGCACCGGATATTTTGCACGGTGAAACTTTGGGCCCGGGGGGCGTTTTTACGCGGACTTTCGGCAGCCGTCCTGCGCTCTCAAAATTTTTTTCGCAGTTTCACATGCCCATCTTCAAACGACGATTCCCAAGCAACTAAAAGAGTCTAACTATCGCTATAAGTTTCAGAATCTGCGGAATATATTCTAGTTTCATAATAACCGCACCGGATATTTTGCACGGTGAAACTTTGGGCCCGGGGGGCGTTTTTACGCGGACTTTCGGCAGCCGTCCTGCGCTCTCAAAATTTTTTTCGCAGTTTCACATGCCCATCTTCAAACGACGATTCCCAAGCAACTAAAAGAGTCTAACTATCGCTATAAGTTTCAGAATCTGCGGAATATATTCTAGTTTCATAATAACCGCACCGGATATTTTGCACGGTGAAACTTTGGGCCCGGGGGGCGTTTTTACGCGGACTTTCGGCAGCCGTCCTGCGCTCTCAAAATTTTTTTCGCAGTTTCACATGCCCATCTTCAAACGACGATTCCCAAGCAACTAAAAGAGTCTAACTATCGCTATAAGTTTCAGAATCTGCGGAATATATTCTAGTTTCATAATAACCGCACCGGATATTTTGCACGGTGAAACTTTGGGCCCGGGGGGCGTTTTTACGCGGACTTTCGGCAGCCGTCCTGCGCTCTCAAAATTTTTTTCGCAGTTTCACATGCCCATCTTCAAACGACGATTCCCAAGCAACTAAAAGAGTCTAACTATCGCTATAAGTTTCAGAATCTGCGGAATATATTCTAGTTTCATAATAACCGCACCGGATATTTTGCACGGTGAAACTTTGGGCCCGGGGGGCGTTTTTACGCGGACTTTCGGCAGCCGTCCTGCGCTCTCAAAATTTTTTTCGCAGTTTCACATGCCCATCTTCAAACGACGATTCCCAAGCAACTAAAAGAGTCTAACTATCGCTATAAGTTTCAGAATCTGCGGAATATATTCTAGTTTCATAATAACCGCACCGGATATTTTGCACGGTGAAACTTTGGGCCCGGGGGGCGTTTTTACGCGGACTTTCGGCAGCCGTCCTGCGCTCTCAAAATTTTTTTCGCAGTTTCACATGCCCATCTTCAAACGACGATTCCCAAGCAACTAAAAGAGTCTAACTATCGCTATAAGTTTCAGAATCTGCGGAATATATTCTAGTTTCATAATAACCGCACCGGATATTTTGCACGGTGAAACTTTGGGCCCGGGGGGCGTTTTTACGCGGACTTTCGGCAGCCGTCCTGCGCTCTCAAAATTTTTTTCGCAGTTTCACATGCCCATCTTCAAACGACGATTCCCAAGCAACTAAAAGAGTCTAACTATCGCTATAAGTTTCAGAATCTGCGGAATATATTCTAGTTTCATAATAACCGCACCGGATATTTTGCACGGTGAAACTTTGGGCCCGGGGGGCGTTTTTACGCGGACTTTCGGCAGCCGTCCTGCGCTCTCAAAATTTTTTTCGCAGTTTCACATGCCCATCTTCAAACGACGATTCCCAAGCAACTAAAAGAGTCTAACTATCGCTATAAGTTTCAGAATCTGCGGAATATATTCTAGTTTCATAATAACCGCACCGGATATTTTGCACGGTGAAACTTTGGGCCCGGGGGGCGTTTTTACGCGGACTTTCGGCAGCCGTCCTGCGCTCTCAAAATTTTTTTCGCAGTTTCACATGCCCATCTTCAAACGACGATTCCCAAGCAACTAAAAGAGTCTAACTATCGCTATAAGTTTCAGAATCTGCGGAATATATTCTAGTTTCATAATAACCGCACCGGATATTTTGCACGGTGAAACTTTGGGCCCGGGGGGCGTTTTTACGCGGACTTTCGGCAGCCGTCCTGCGCTCTCAAAATTTTTTTCGCAGTTTCACATGCCCATCTTCAAACGACGATTCCCAAGCAACTAAAAGAGTCTAACTATCGCTATAAGTTTCAGAATCTGCGGAATATATTCTAGTTTCATAATAACCGCACCGGATATTTTGCACGGTGAAACTTTGGGCCCGGGGGGCGTTTTTACGCGGACTTTCGGCAGCCGTCCTGCGCTCTCAAAATTTTTTTCGCAGTTTCACATGCCCATCTTCAAACGACGATTCCCAAGCAACTAAAAGAGTCTAACTATCGCTATAAGTTTCAGAATCTGCGGAATATATTCTAGTTTCATAATAACCGCACCGGATATTTTGCACGGTGAAACTTTGGGCCCGGGGGGCGTTTTTACGCGGACTTTCGGCAGCCGTCCTGCGCTCTCAAAATTTTTTTCGCAGTTTCACATGCCCATCTTCAAACGACGATTCCCAAGCAACTAAAAGAGTCTAACTATCGCTATAAGTTTCAGAATCTGCGGAATATATTCTAGTTTCATAATAACCGCACCGGATATTTTGCACGGTGAAACTTTGGGCCCGGGGGGCGTTTTTACGCGGACTTTCGGCAGCCGTCCTGCGCTCTCAAAATTTTTTTCGCAGTTTCACATGCCCATCTTCAAACGACGATTCCCAAGCAACTAAAAGAGTCTAACTATCGCTATAAGTTTCAGAATCTGCGGAATATATTCTAGTTTCATAATAACCGCACCGGATATTTTGCACGGTGAAACTTTGGGCCCGGGGGGCGTTTTTACGCGGACTTTCGGCAGCCGTCCTGCGCTCTCAAAATTTTTTTCGCAGTTTCACATGCCCATCTTCAAACGACGATTCCCAAGCAACTAAAAGAGTCTAACTATCGCTATAAGTTTCAGAATCTGCGGAATATATTCTAGTTTCATAATAACCGCACCGGATATTTTGCACGGTGAAACTTTGGGCCCGGGGGGCGTTTTTACGCGGACTTTCGGCAGCCGTCCTGCGCTCTCAAAATTTTTTTCGCAGTTTCACATGCCCATCTTCAAACGACGATTCCCAAGCAACTAAAAGAGTCTAACTATCGCTATAAGTTTCAGAATCTGCGGAATATATTCTAGTTTCATAATAACCGCACCGGATATTTTGCACGGTGAAACTTTGGGCCCGGGGGGCGTTTTTACGCGGACTTTCGGCAGCCGTCCTGCGCTCTCAAAATTTTTTTCGCAGTTTCACATGCCCATCTTCAAACGACGATTCCCAAGCAACTAAAAGAGTCTAACTATCGCTATAAGTTTCAGAATCTGCGGAATATATTCTAGTTTCATAATAACCGCACCGGATATTTTGCACGGTGAAACTTTGGGCCCGGGGGGCGTTTTTACGCGGACTTTCGGCAGCCGTCCTGCGCTCTCAAAATTTTTTTCGCAGTTTCACATGCCCATCTTCAAACGACGATTCCCAAGCAACTAAAAGAGTCTAACTATCGCTATAAGTTTCAGAATCTGCGGAATATATTCTAGTTTCATAATAACCGCACCGGATATTTTGCACGGTGAAACTTTGGGCCCGGGGGGCGTTTTTACGCGGACTTTCGGCAGCCGTCCTGCGCTCTCAAAATTTTTTTCGCAGTTTCACATGCCCATCTTCAAACGACGATTCCCAAGCAACTAAAAGAGTCTAACTATCGCTATAAGTTTCAGAATCTGCGGAATATATTCTAGTTTCATAATAACCGCACCGGATATTTTGCACGGTGAAACTTTGGGCCCGGGGGGCGTTTTTACGCGGACTTTCGGCAGCCGTCCTGCGCTCTCAAAATTTTTTTCGCAGTTTCACATGCCCATCTTCAAACGACGATTCCCAAGCAACTAAAAGAGTCTAACTATCGCTATAAGTTTCAGAATCTGCGGAATATATTCTAGTTTCATAATAACCGCACCGGATATTTTGCACGGTGAAACTTTGGGCCCGGGGGGCGTTTTTACGCGGACTTTCGGCAGCCGTCCTGCGCTCTCAAAATTTTTTTCGCAGTTTCACATGCCCATCTTCAAACGACGATTCCCAAGCAACTAAAAGAGTCTAACTATCGCTATAAGTTTCAGAATCTGCGGAATATATTCTAGTTTCATAATAACCGCACCGGATATTTTGCACGGTGAAACTTTGGGCCCGGGGGGCGTTTTTACGCGGACTTTCGGCAGCCGTCCTGCGCTCTCAAAATTTTTTTCGCAGTTTCACATGCCCATCTTCAAACGACGATTCCCAAGCAACTAAAAGAGTCTAACTATCGCTATAAGTTTCAGAATCTGCGGAATATATTCTAGTTTCATAATAACCGCACCGGATATTTTGCACGGTGAAACTTTGGGCCCGGGGGGCGTTTTTACGCGGACTTTCGGCAGCCGTCCTGCGCTCTCAAAATTTTTTTCGCAGTTTCACATGCCCATCTTCAAACGACGATTCCCAAGCAACTAAAAGAGTCTAACTATCGCTATAAGTTTCAGAATCTGCGGAATATATTCTAGTTTCATAATAACCGCACCGGATATTTTGCACGGTGAAACTTTGGGCCCGGGGGGCGTTTTTACGCGGACTTTCGGCAGCCGTCCTGCGCTCTCAAAATTTTTTTCGCAGTTTCACATGCCCATCTTCAAACGACGATTCCCAAGCAACTAAAAGAGTCTAACTATCGCTATAAGTTTCAGAATCTGCGGAATATATTCTAGTTTCATAATAACCGCACCGGATATTTTGCACGGTGAAACTTTGGGCCCGGGGGGCGTTTTTACGCGGACTTTCGGCAGCCGTCCTGCGCTCTCAAAATTTTTTTCGCAGTTTCACATGCCCATCTTCAAACGACGATTCCCAAGCAACTAAAAGAGTCTAACTATCGCTATAAGTTTCAGAATCTGCGGAATATATTCTAGTTTCATAATAACCGCACCGGATATTTTGCACGGTGAAACTTTGGGCCCGGGGGGCGTTTTTACGCGGACTTTCGGCAGCCGTCCTGCGCTCTCAAAATTTTTTTCGCAGTTTCACATGCCCATCTTCAAACGACGATTCCCAAGCAACTAAAAGAGTCTAACTATCGCTATAAGTTTCAGAATCTGCGGAATATATTCTAGTTTCATAATAACCGCACCGGATATTTTGCACGGTGAAACTTTGGGCCCGGGGGGCGTTTTTACGCGGACTTTCGGCAGCCGTCCTGCGCTCTCAAAATTTTTTTCGCAGTTTCACATGCCCATCTTCAAACGACGATTCCCAAGCAACTAAAAGAGTCTAACTATCGCTATAAGTTTCAGAATCTGCGGAATATATTCTAGTTTCATAATAACCGCACCGGATATTTTGCACGGTGAAACTTTGGGCCCGGGGGGCGTTTTTACGCGGACTTTCGGCAGCCGTCCTGCGCTCTCAAAATTTTTTTCGCAGTTTCACATGCCCATCTTCAAACGACGATTCCCAAGCAACTAAAAGAGTCTAACTATCGCTATAAGTTTCAGAATCTGCGGAATATATTCTAGTTTCATAATAACCGCACCGGATATTTTGCACGGTGAAACTTTGGGCCCGGGGGGCGTTTTTACGCGGACTTTCGGCAGCCGTCCTGCGCTCTCAAAATTTTTTTCGCAGTTTCACATGCCCATCTTCAAACGACGATTCCCAAGCAACTAAAAGAGTCTAACTATCGCTATAAGTTTCAGAATCTGCGGAATATATTCTAGTTTCATAATAACCGCACCGGATATTTTGCACGGTGAAACTTTGGGCCCGGGGGGCGTTTTTACGCGGACTTTCGGCAGCCGTCCTGCGCTCTCAAAATTTTTTTCGCAGTTTCACATGCCCATCTTCAAACGACGATTCCCAAGCAACTAAAAGAGTCTAACTATCGCTATAAGTTTCAGAATCTGCGGAATATATTCTAGTTTCATAATAACCGCACCGGATATTTTGCACGGTGAAACTTTGGGCCCGGGGGGCGTTTTTACGCGGACTTTCGGCAGCCGTCCTGCGCTCTCAAAATTTTTTTCGCAGTTTCACATGCCCATCTTCAAACGACGATTCCCAAGCAACTAAAAGAGTCTAACTATCGCTATAAGTTTCAGAATCTGCGGAATATATTCTAGTTTCATAATAACCGCACCGGATATTTTGCACGGTGAAACTTTGGGCCCGGGGGGCGTTTTTACGCGGACTTTCGGCAGCCGTCCTGCGCTCTCAAAATTTTTTTCGCAGTTTCACATGCCCATCTTCAAACGACGATTCCCAAGCAACTAAAAGAGTCTAACTATCGCTATAAGTTTCAGAATCTGCGGAATATATTCTAGTTTCATAATAACCGCGGACCGGATATTTTGCACGGAACTTTGGGCCCGGGGGGCGTTTTTACGCGGACTTTCGGCAGCCGTCCTGCGCTCTCAAAATTTTTTTCGCAGTTTCACATGCCCATCTTCAAACGACGATTCCCAAGCAACTAAAAGAGTCTAACTATCGCTATAAGTTTCAGAATCTGCGGAATATATTCTAGTTTCATAATAACCGCACCGGATATTTTGCACGGTGAAACTTTGGGCCCGGGGGGCGTTTTTACGCGGACTTTCGGCAGCCGTCCTGCGCTCTCAAAATTTTTTTCGCAGTTTCACATGCCCATCTTCAAACGACGATTCCCAAGCAACTAAAAGAGTCTAACTATCGCTATAAGTTTCAGAATCTGCGGAATATATTCTAGTTTCATAATAACCGCACCGGATATTTTGCACGGTGAAACTTTGGGCCCGGGGGGCGTTTTTACGCGGACTTTCGGCAGCCGTCCTGCGCTCTCAAAATTTTTTTCGCAGTTTCACATGCCCATCTTCAAACGACGATTCCCAAGCAACTAAAAGAGTCTAACTATCGCTATAAGTTTCAGAATCTGCGGAATATATTCTAGTTTCATAATAACCGCACCGGATATTTTGCACGGTGAAACTTTGGGCCCGGGGGGCGTTTTTACGCGGACTTTCGGCAGCCGTCCTGCGCTCTCAAAATTTTTTTCGCAGTTTCACATGCCCATCTTCAAACGACGATTCCCAAGCAACTAAAAGAGTCTAACTATCGCTATAAGTTTCAGAATCTGCGGAATATATTCTAGTTTCATAATAACCGCACCGGATATTTTGCACGGTGAAACTTTGGGCCCGGGGGGCGTTTTTACGCGGACTTTCGGCAGCCGTCCTGCGCTCTCAAAATTTTTTTCGCAGTTTCACATGCCCATCTTCAAACGACGATTCCCAAGCAACTAAAAGAGTCTAACTATCGCTATAAGTTTCAGAATCTGCGGAATATATTCTAGTTTCATAATAACCGCACCGGATATTTTGCACGGTGAAACTTTGGGCCCGGGGGGCGTTTTTACGCGGACTTTCGGCAGCCGTCCTGCGCTCTCAAAATTTTTTTCGCAGTTTCACATGCCCATCTTCAAACGACGATTCCCAAGCAACTAAAAGAGTCTAACTATCGCTATAAGTTTCAGAATCTGCGGAATATATTCTAGTTTCATAATAACCGCACCGGATATTTTGCACGGTGAAACTTTGGGCCCGGGGGGCGTTTTTACGCGGACTTTCGGCAGCCGTCCTGCGCTCTCAAAATTTTTTTCGCAGTTTCACATGCCCATCTTCAAACGACGATTCCCAAGCAACTAAAAGAGTCTAACTATCGCTATAAGTTTCAGAATCTGCGGAATATATTCTAGTTTCATAATAACCGCACCGGATATTTTGCACGGTGAAACTTTGGGCCCGGGGGGCGTTTTTACGCGGACTTTCGGCAGCCGTCCTGCGCTCTCAAAATTTTTTTCGCAGTTTCACATGCCCATCTTCAAACGACGATTCCCAAGCAACTAAAAGAGTCTAACTATCGCTATAAGTTTCAGAATCTGCGGAATATATTCTAGTTTCATAATAACCGCACCGGATATTTTGCACGGTGAAACTTTGGGCCCGGGGGGCGTTTTTACGCGGACTTTCGGCAGCCGTCCTGCGCTCTCAAAATTTTTTTCGCAGTTTCACATGCCCATCTTCAAACGACGATTCCCAAGCAACTAAAAGAGTCTAACTATCGCTATAAGTTTCAGAATCTGCGGAATATATTCTAGTTTCATAATAACCGCACCGGATATTTTGCACGGTGAAACTTTGGGCCCGGGGGGCGTTTTTACGCGGACTTTCGGCAGCCGTCCTGCGCTCTCAAAATTTTTTTCGCAGTTTCACATGCCCATCTTCAAACGACGATTCCCAAGCAACTAAAAGAGTCTAACTATCGCTATAAGTTTCAGAATCTGCGGAATATATTCTAGTTTCATAATAACCGCACCGGATATTTTGCACGGTGAAACTTTGGGCCCGGGGGGCGTTTTTACGCGGACTTTCGGCAGCCGTCCTGCGCTCTCAAAATTTTTTTCGCAGTTTCACATGCCCATCTTCAAACGACGATTCCCAAGCAACTAAAAGAGTCTAACTATCGCTATAAGTTTCAGAATCTGCGGAATATATTCTAGTTTCATAATAACCGCACCGGATATTTTGCACGGTGAAACTTTGGGCCCGGGGGGCGTTTTTACGCGGACTTTCGGCAGCCGTCCTGCGCTCTCAAAATTTTTTTCGCAGTTTCACATGCCCATCTTCAAACGACGATTCCCAAGCAACTAAAAGAGTCTAACTATCGCTATAAGTTTCAGAATCTGCGGAATATATTCTAGTTTCATAATAACCGCACCGGATATTTTGCACGGTGAAACTTTGGGCCCGGGGGGCGTTTTTACGCGGACTTTCGGCAGCCGTCCTGCGCTCTCAAAATTTTTTTCGCAGTTTCACATGCCCATCTTCAAACGACGATTCCCAAGCAACTAAAAGAGTCTAACTATCGCTATAAGTTTCAGAATCTGCGGAATATATTCTAGTTTCATAATAACCGCACCGGATATTTTGCACGGTGAAACTTTGGGCCCGGGGGGCGTTTTTACGCGGACTTTCGGCAGCCGTCCTGCGCTCTCAAAATTTTTTTCGCAGTTTCACATGCCCATCTTCAAACGACGATTCCCAAGCAACTAAAAGAGTCTAACTATCGCTATAAGTTTCAGAATCTGCGGAATATATTCTAGTTTCATAATAACCGCACCGGATATTTTGCACGGTGAAACTTTGGGCCCGGGGGGCGTTTTTACGCGGACTTTCGGCAGCCGTCCTGCGCTCTCAAAATTTTTTTCGCAGTTTCACATGCCCATCTTCAAACGACGATTCCCAAGCAACTAAAAGAGTCTAACTATCGCTATAAGTTTCAGAATCTGCGGAATATATTCTAGTTTCATAATAACCGCACCGGATATTTTGCACGGTGAAACTTTGGGCCCGGGGGGCGTTTTTACGCGGACTTTCGGCAGCCGTCCTGCGCTCTCAAAATTTTTTTCGCAGTTTCACATGCCCATCTTCAAACGACGATTCCCAAGCAACTAAAAGAGTCTAACTATCGCTATAAGTTTCAGAATCTGCGGAATATATTCTAGTTTCATAATAACCGCACCGGATATTTTGCACGGTGAAACTTTGGGCCCGGGGGGCGTTTTTACGCGGACTTTCGGCAGCCGTCCTGCGCTCTCAAAATTTTTTTCGCAGTTTCACATGCCCATCTTCAAACGACGATTCCCAAGCAACTAAAAGAGTCTAACTATCGCTATAAGTTTCAGAATCTGCGGAATATATTCTAGTTTCATAATAACCGCACCGGATATTTTGCACGGTGAAACTTTGGGCCCGGGGGGCGTTTTTACGCGGACTTTCGGCAGCCGTCCTGCGCTCTCAAAATTTTTTTCGCAGTTTCACATGCCCATCTTCAAACGACGATTCCCAAGCAACTAAAAGAGTCTAACTATCGCTATAAGTTTCAGAATCTGCGGAATATATTCTAGTTTCATAATAACCGCACCGGATATTTTGCACGGTGAAACTTTGGGCCCGGGGGGCGTTTTTACGCGGACTTTCGGCAGCCGTCCTGCGCTCTCAAAATTTTTTTCGCAGTTTCACATGCCCATCTTCAAACGACGATTCCCAAGCAACTAAAAGAGTCTAACTATCGCTATAAGTTTCAGAATCTGCGGAATATATTCTAGTTTCATAATAACCGCACCGGATATTTTGCACGGTGAAACTTTGGGCCCGGGGGGCGTTTTTACGCGGACTTTCGGCAGCCGTCCTGCGCTCTCAAAATTTTTTTCGCAGTTTCACATGCCCATCTTCAAACGACGATTCCCAAGCAACTAAAAGAGTCTAACTATCGCTATAAGTTTCAGAATCTGCGGAATATATTCTAGTTTCATAATAACCGCACCGGATATTTTGCACGGTGAAACTTTGGGCCCGGGGGGCGTTTTTACGCGGACTTTCGGCAGCCGTCCTGCGCTCTCAAAATTTTTTTCGCAGTTTCACATGCCCATCTTCAAACGACGATTCCCAAGCAACTAAAAGAGTCTAACTATCGCTATAAGTTTCAGAATCTGCGGAATATATTCTAGTTTCATAATAACCGCACCGGATATTTTGCACGGTGAAACTTTGGGCCCGGGGGGCGTTTTTACGCGGACTTTCGGCAGCCGTCCTGCGCTCTCAAAATTTTTTTCGCAGTTTCACATGCCCATCTTCAAACGACGATTCCCAAGCAACTAAAAGAGTCTAACTATCGCTATAAGTTTCAGAATCTGCGGAATATATTCTAGTTTCATAATAACCGCACCGGATATTTTGCACGGTGAAACTTTGGGCCCGGGGGGCGTTTTTACGCGGACTTTCGGCAGCCGTCCTGCGCTCTCAAAATTTTTTTCGCAGTTTCACATGCCCATCTTCAAACGACGATTCCCAAGCAACTAAAAGAGTCTAACTATCGCTATAAGTTTCAGAATCTGCGGAATATATTCTAGTTTCATAATAACCGCACCGGATATTTTGCACGGTGAAACTTTGGGCCCGGGGGGCGTTTTTACGCGGACTTTCGGCAGCCGTCCTGCGCTCTCAAAATTTTTTTCGCAGTTTCACATGCCCATCTTCAAACGACGATTCCCAAGCAACTAAAAGAGTCTAACTATCGCTATAAGTTTCAGAATCTGCGGAATATATTCTAGTTTCATAATAACCGCACCGGATATTTTGCACGGTGAAACTTTGGGCCCGGGGGGCGTTTTTACGCGGACTTTCGGCAGCCGTCCTGCGCTCTCAAAATTTTTTTCGCAGTTTCACATGCCCATCTTCAAACGACGATTCCCAAGCAACTAAAAGAGTCTAACTATCGCTATAAGTTTCAGAATCTGCGGAATATATTCTAGTTTCATAATAACCGCACCGGATATTTTGCACGGTGAAACTTTGGGCCCGGGGGGCGTTTTTACGCGGACTTTCGGCAGCCGTCCTGCGCTCTCAAAATTTTTTTCGCAGTTTCACATGCCCATCTTCAAACGACGATTCCCAAGCAACTAAAAGAGTCTAACTATCGCTATAAGTTTCAGAATCTGCGGAATATATTCTAGTTTCATAATAACCGCACCGGATATTTTGCACGGTGAAACTTTGGGCCCGGGGGGCGTTTTTACGCGGACTTTCGGCAGCCGTCCTGCGCTCTCAAAATTTTTTTCGCAGTTTCACATGCCCATCTTCAAACGACGATTCCCAAGCAACTAAAAGAGTCTAACTATCGCTATAAGTTTCAGAATCTGCGGAATATATTCTAGTTTCATAATAACCGCACCGGATATTTTGCACGGTGAAACTTTGGGCCCGGGGGGCGTTTTTACGCGGACTTTCGGCAGCCGTCCTGCGCTCTCAAAATTTTTTTCGCAGTTTCACATGCCCATCTTCAAACGACGATTCCCAAGCAACTAAAAGAGTCTAACTATCGCTATAAGTTTCAGAATCTGCGGAATATATTCTAGTTTCATAATAACCGCACCGGATATTTTGCACGGTGAAACTTTGGGCCCGGGGGGCGTTTTTACGCGGACTTTCGGCAGCCGTCCTGCGCTCTCAAAATTTTTTTCGCAGTTTCACATGCCCATCTTCAAACGACGATTCCCAAGCAACTAAAAGAGTCTAACTATCGCTATAAGTTTCAGAATCTGCGGAATATATTCTAGTTTCATAATAACCGCACCGGATATTTTGCACGGTGAAACTTTGGGCCCGGGGGGCGTTTTTACGCGGACTTTCGGCAGCCGTCCTGCGCTCTCAAAATTTTTTTCGCAGTTTCACATGCCCATCTTCAAACGACGATTCCCAAGCAACTAAAAGAGTCTAACTATCGCTATAAGTTTCAGAATCTGCGGAATATATTCTAGTTTCATAATAACCGCACCGGATATTTTGCACGGTGAAACTTTGGGCCCGGGGGGCGTTTTTACGCGGACTTTCGGCAGCCGTCCTGCGCTCTCAAAATTTTTTTCGCAGTTTCACATGCCCATCTTCAAACGACGATTCCCAAGCAACTAAAAGAGTCTAACTATCGCTATAAGTTTCAGAATCTGCGGAATATATTCTAGTTTCATAATAACCGCACCGGATATTTTGCACGGTGAAACTTTGGGCCCGGGGGGCGTTTTTACGCGGACTTTCGGCAGCCGTCCTGCGCTCTCAAAATTTTTTTCGCAGTTTCACATGCCCATCTTCAAACGACGATTCCCAAGCAACTAAAAGAGTCTAACTATCGCTATAAGTTTCAGAATCTGCGGAATATATTCTAGTTTCATAATAACCGCACCGGATATTTTGCACGGTGAAACTTTGGGCCCGGGGGGCGTTTTTACGCGGACTTTCGGCAGCCGTCCTGCGCTCTCAAAATTTTTTCGCAGTTTCACATGCCCATCTTCAAACGACGATTCCCAAGCAACTAAAAGAGTCTAACTATCGCTATAAGTTTCAGAATCTGCGGAATATATTCTAGTTTCATAATAACCGCACCGGATATTTTGCACGGTGAAACTTTGGGCCCGGGGGGCGTTTTTACGCGGACTTTCGGCAGCCGTCCTGCGCTCTCAAAATTTTTTTCGCAGTTTCACATGCCCATCTTCAAACGACGATTCCCAAGCAACTAAAAGAGTCTAACTATCGCTATAAGTTTCAGAATCTGCGGAATATATTCTAGTTTCATAATAACCGCACCGGATATTTTGCACGGTGAAACTTTGGGCCCGGGGGGCGTTTTTACGCGGACTTTCGGCAGCCGTCCTGCGCTCTCAAAATTTTTTTCGCAGTTTCACATGCCCATCTTCAAACGACGATTCCCAAGCAACTAAAAGAGTCTAACTATCGCTATAAGTTTCAGAATCTGCGGAATATATTCTAGTTTCATAATAACCGCACCGGATATTTTGCACGGTGAAACTTTGGGCCCGGGGGGCGTTTTTACGCGGACTTTCGGCAGCCGTCCTGCGCTCTCAAAATTTTTTTCGCAGTTTCACATGCCCATCTTCAAACGACGATTCCCAAGCAACTAAAAGAGTCTAACTATCGCTATAAGTTTCAGAATCTGCGGAATATATTCTAGTTTCATAATAACCGCACCGGATATTTTGCACGGTGAAACTTTGGGCCCGGGGGGCGTTTTTACGCGGACTTTCGGCAGCCGTCCTGCGCTCTCAAAATTTTTTTCGCAGTTTCACATGCCCATCTTCAAACGACGATTCCCAAGCAACTAAAAGAGTCTAACTATCGCTATAAGTTTCAGAATCTGCGGAATATATTCTAGTTTCATAATAACCGCACCGGATATTTTGCACGGTGAAACTTTGGGCCCGGGGGGCGTTTTTACGCGGACTTTCGGCAGCCGTCCTGCGCTCTCAAAATTTTTTTCGCAGTTTCACATGCCCATCTTCAAACGACGATTCCCAAGCAACTAAAAGAGTCTAACTATCGCTATAAGTTTCAGAATCTGCGGAATATATTCTAGTTTCATAATAACCGCACCGGATATTTTGCACGGTGAAACTTTGGGCCCGGGGGGCGTTTTTACGCGGACTTTCGGCAGCCGTCCTGCGCTCTCAAAATTTTTTTCGCAGTTTCACATGCCCATCTTCAAACGACGATTCCCAAGCAACTAAAAGAGTCTAACTATCGCTATAAGTTTCAGAATCTGCGGAATATATTCTAGTTTCATAATAACCGCACCGGATATTTTGCACGGTGAAACTTTGGGCCCGGGGGGCGTTTTTACGCGGACTTTCGGCAGCCGTCCTGCGCTCTCAAAATTTTTTTCGCAGTTTCACATGCCCATCTTCAAACGACGATTCCCAAGCAACTAAAAGAGTCTAACTATCGCTATAAGTTTCAGAATCTGCGGAATATATTCTAGTTTCATAATAACCGCACCGGATATTTTGCACGGTGAAACTTTGGGCCCGGGGGGCGTTTTTACGCGGACTTTCGGCAGCCGTCCTGCGCTCTCAAAATTTTTTTCGCAGTTTCACATGCCCATCTTCAAACGACGATTCCCAAGCAACTAAAAGAGTCTAACTATCGCTATAAGTTTCAGAATCTGCGGAATATATTCTAGTTTCATAATAACCGCACCGGATATTTTGCACGGTGAAACTTTGGGCCCGGGGGGCGTTTTTACGCGGACTTTCGGCAGCCGTCCTGCGCTCTCAAAATTTTTTTCGCAGTTTCACATGCCCATCTTCAAACGACGATTCCCAAGCAACTAAAAGAGTCTAACTATCGCTATAAGTTTCAGAATCTGCGGAATATATTCTAGTTTCATAATAACCGCACCGGATATTTTGCACGGTGAAACTTTGGGCCCGGGGGGCGTTTTTACGCGGACTTTCGGCAGCCGTCCTGCGCTCTCAAAATTTTTTTCGCAGTTTCACATGCCCATCTTCAAACGACGATTCCCAAGCAACTAAAAGAGTCTAACTATCGCTATAAGTTTCAGAATCTGCGGAATATATTCTAGTTTCATAATAACCGCACCGGATATTTTGCACGGTGAAACTTTGGGCCCGGGGGGCGTTTTTACGCGGACTTTCGGCAGCCGTCCTGCGCTCTCAAAATTTTTTTCGCAGTTTCACATGCCCATCTTCAAACGACGATTCCCAAGCAACTAAAAGAGTCTAACTATCGCTATAAGTTTCAGAATCTGCGGAATATATTCTAGTTTCATAATAACCGCACCGGATATTTTGCACGGTGAAACTTTGGGCCCGGGGGGCGTTTTTACGCGGACTTTCGGCAGCCGTCCTGCGCTCTCAAAATTTTTTTCGCAGTTTCACATGCCCATCTTCAAACGACGATTCCCAAGCAACTAAAAGAGTCTAACTATCGCTATAAGTTTCAGAATCTGCGGAATATATTCTAGTTTCATAATAACCGCACCGGATATTTTGCACGGTGAAACTTTGGGCCCGGGGGGCGTTTTTACGCGGACTTTCGGCAGCCGTCCTGCGCTCTCAAAATTTTTTTCGCAGTTTCACATGCCCATCTTCAAACGACGATTCCCAAGCAACTAAAAGAGTCTAACTATCGCTATAAGTTTCAGAATCTGCGGAATATATTCTAGTTTCATAATAACCGCACCGGATATTTTGCACGGTGAAACTTTGGGCCCGGGGGGCGTTTTTACGCGGACTTTCGGCAGCCGTCCTGCGCTCTCAAAATTTTTTTCGCAGTTTCACATGCCCATCTTCAAACGACGATTCCCAAGCAACTAAAAGAGTCTAACTATCGCTATAAGTTTCAGAATCTGCGGAATATATTCTAGTTTCATAATAACCGCACCGGATATTTTGCACGGTGAAACTTTGGGCCCGGGGGGCGTTTTTACGCGGACTTTCGGCAGCCGTCCTGCGCTCTCAAAATTTTTTTCGCAGTTTCACATGCCCATCTTCAAACGACGATTCCAAGCAACTAAAAGAGTCTAACTATCGCTATAAGTTTCAGAATCTGCGGAATATATTCTAGTTTCATAATAACCGCACCGGATATTTTGCACGGTGAAACTTTGGGCCCGGGGGGCGTTTTTACGCGGACTTTCGGCAGCCGTCCTGCGCTCTCAAAATTTTTTTCGCAGTTTCACATGCCCATCTTCAAACGACGATTCCCAAGCAACTAAAAGAGTCTAACTATCGCTATAAGTTTCAGAATCTGCGGAATATATTCTAGTTTCATAATAACCGCACCGGATATTTTGCACGGTGAAACTTTGGGCCCGGGGGGCGTTTTTACGCGGACTTTCGGCAGCCGTCCTGCGCTCTCAAAATTTTTTTCGCAGTTTCACATGCCCATCTTCAAACGACGATTCCCAAGCAACTAAAAGAGTCTAACTATCGCTATAAGTTTCAGAATCTGCGGAATATATTCTAGTTTCATAATAACCGCACCGGATATTTTGCACGGTGAAACTTTGGGCCCGGGGGGCGTTTTTACGCGGACTTTCGGCAGCCGTCCTGCGCTCTCAAAATTTTTTTCGCAGTTTCACATGCCCATCTTCAAACGACGATTCCCAAGCAACTAAAAGAGTCTAACTATCGCTATAAGTTTCAGAATCTGCGGAATATATTCTAGTTTCATAATAACCGCACCGGATATTTTGCACGGTGAAACTTTGGGCCCGGGGGGCGTTTTTACGCGGACTTTCGGCAGCCGTCCTGCGCTCTCAAAATTTTTTTCGCAGTTTCACATGCCCATCTTCAAACGACGATTCCAAGCAACTAAAAGAGTCTAACTATCGCTATAAGTTTCAGAATCTGCGGAATATATTCTAGTTTCATAATAACCGCACCGGATATTTTGCACGGTGAAACTTTGGGCCCGGGGGGCGCGTTTTTACGCGGACTTTCGGCAGCCGTCCTGCGCTCTCAAAATTTTTTTCGCAGTTTCACATGCCCATCTTCAAACGACGATTCCCAAGCAACTAAAAGAGTCTAACTATCGCTATAAGTTTCAGAATCTGCGGAATATATTCTAGTTTCATAATAACCGCACCGGATATTTTGCACGGTGAAACTTTGGGCCCGGGGGGCGTTTTTACGCGGACTTTCGGCAGCCGTCCTGCGCTCTCAAAATTTTTTTCGCAGTTTCACATGCCCATCTTCAAACGACGATTCCCAAGCAACTAAAAGAGTCTAACTATCGCTATAAGTTTCAGAATCTGCGGAATATATTCTAGTTTCATAATAACCGCACCGGATATTTTGCACGGTGAAACTTTGGGCCCGGGGGGCGTTTTTACGCGGACTTTCGGCAGCCGTCCTGCGCTCTCAAAATTTTTTTCGCAGTTTCACATGCCCATCTTCAAACGACGATTCCCAAGCAACTAAAAGAGTCTAACTATCGCTATAAGTTTCAGAATCTGCGGAATATATTCTAGTTTCATAATAACCGCACCGGATATTTTGCACGGTGAAACTTTGGGCCCGGGGGGCGTTTTTACGCGGACTTTCGGCAGCCGTCCTGCGCTCTCAAAATTTTTTTCGCAGTTTCACATGCCCATCTTCAAACGACGATTCCCAAGCAACTAAAAGAGTCTAACTATCGCTATAAGTTTCAGAATCTGCGGAATATATTCTAGTTTCATAATAACCGCACCGGATATTTTGCACGGTGAAACTTTGGGCCCGGGGGGCGTTTTTACGCGGACTTTCGGCAGCCGTCCTGCGCTCTCAAAATTTTTTTCGCAGTTTCACATGCCCATCTTCAAACGACGATTCCCAAGCAACTAAAAGAGTCTAACTATCGCTATAAGTTTCAGAATCTGCGGAATATATTCTAGTTTCATAATAACCGCACCGGATATTTTGCACGGTGAAACTTTGGGCCCGGGGGGCGTTTTTACGCGGACTTTCGGCAGCCGTCCTGCGCTCTCAAAATTTTTTTCGCAGTTTCACATGCCCATCTTCAAACGACGATTCCCAAGCAACTAAAAGAGTCTAACTATCGCTATAAGTTTCAGAATCTGCGGAATATATTCTAGTTTCATAATAACCGCACCGGATATTTTGCACGGTGAAACTTTGGGCCCGGGGGGCGTTTTTACGCGGACTTTCGGCAGCCGTCCTGCGCTCTCAAAATTTTTTTCGCAGTTTCACATGCCCATCTTCAAACGACGATTCCCAAGCAACTAAAAGAGTCTAACTATCGCTATAAGTTTCAGAATCTGCGGAATATATTCTAGTTTCATAATAACCGCACCGGATATTTTGCACGGTGAAACTTTGGGCCCGGGGGGCGTTTTTACGCGGACTTTCGGCAGCCGTCCTGCGCTCTCAAAATTTTTTTCGCAGTTTCACATGCCCATCTTCAAACGACGATTCCCAAGCAACTAAAAGAGTCTAACTATCGCTATAAGTTTCAGAATCTGCGGAATATATTCTAGTTTCATAATAACCGCACCGGATATTTTGCACGGTGAAACTTTGGGCCCGGGGGGCGTTTTTACGCGGACTTTCGGCAGCCGTCCTGCGCTCTCAAAATTTTTTTCGCAGTTTCACATGCCCATCTTCAAACGACGATTCCCAAGCAACTAAAAGAGTCTAACTATCGCTATAAGTTTCAGAATCTGCGGAATATATTCTAGTTTCATAATAACCGCACCGGATATTTTGCACGGTGAAACTTTGGGCCCGGGGGGCGTTTTTACGCGGACTTTCGGCAGCCGTCCTGCGCTCTCAAAATTTTTTTCGCAGTTTCACATGCCCATCTTCAAACGACGATTCCCAAGCAACTAAAAGAGTCTAACTATCGCTATAAGTTTCAGAATCTGCGGAATATATTCTAGTTTCATAATAACCGCACCGGATATTTTGCACGGTGAAACTTTGGGCCCGGGGGGCGTTTTTACGCGGACTTTCGGCAGCCGTCCTGCGCTCTCAAAATTTTTTTCGCAGTTTCACATGCCCATCTTCAAACGACGATTCCCAAGCAACTAAAAGAGTCTAACTATCGCTATAAGTTTCAGAATCTGCGGAATATATTCTAGTTTCATAATAACCGCACCGGATATTTTGCACGGTGAAACTTTGGGCCCGGGGGCGTTTTTACGCGGACTTTCGGCAGCCGTCCTGCGCTCTCAAAATTTTTTTCGCAGTTTCACATGCCCATCTTCAAACGACGATTCCCAAGCAACTAAAAGAGTCTAACTATCGCTATAAGTTTCAGAATCTGCGGAATATATTCTAGTTTCATAATAACCGCACCGGATATTTTGCACGGTGAAACTTTGGGCCCGGGGGGCGTTTTTACGCGGACTTTCGGCAGCCGTCCTGCGCTCTCAAAATTTTTTTCGCAGTTTCACATGCCCATCTTCAAACGACGATTCCCAAGCAACTAAAAGAGTCTAACTATCGCTATAAGTTTCAGAATCTGCGGAATATATTCTAGTTTCATAATAACCGCACCGGATATTTTGCACGGTGAAACTTTGGGCCCGGGGGGCGTTTTTACGCGGACTTTCGGCAGCCGTCCTGCGCTCTCAAAATTTTTTTCGCAGTTTCACATGCCCATCTTCAAACGACGATTCCCAAGCAACTAAAAGAGTCTAACTATCGCTATAAGTTTCAGAATCTGCGGAATATATTCTAGTTTCATAATAACCGCACCGGATATTTTGCACGGTGAAACTTTGGGCCGGGGGGCGTTTTTACGCGGACTTTCGGCAGCCGTCCTGCGCTCTCAAAATTTTTTTCGCAGTTTCACATGCCCATCTTCAAACGACGATTCCCAAGCAACTAAAAGAGTCTAACTATCGCTATAAGTTTCAGAATCTGCGGAATATATTCTAGTTTCATAATAACCGCACCGGATATTTTGCACGGTGAAACTTTGGGCCCGGGGGGCGTTTTTACGCGGACTTTCGGCAGCCGTCCTGCGCTCTCAAAATTTTTTTCGCAGTTTCACATGCCCATCTTCAAACGACGATTCCCAAGCAACTAAAAGAGTCTAACTATCGCTATAAGTTTCAGAATCTGCGGAATATATTCTAGTTTCATAATAACCGCACCGGATATTTTGCACGGTGAAACTTTGGGCCCGGGGGGCGTTTTTACGCGGACTTTCGGCAGCCGTCCTGCGCTCTCAAAATTTTTTTCGCAGTTTCACATGCCCATCTTCAAACGACGATTCCCAAGCAACTAAAAGAGTCTAACTATCGCTATAAGTTTCAGAATCTGCGGAATATATTCTAGTTTCATAATAACCGCACCGGATATTTTGCACGGTGAAACTTTGGGCCCGGGGGGCGTTTTTACGCGGACTTTCGGCAGCCGTCCTGCGCTCTCAAAATTTTTTTCGCAGTTTCACATGCCCATCTTCAAACGACGATTCCCAAGCAACTAAAAGAGTCTAACTATCGCTATAAGTTTCAGAATCTGCGGAATATATTCTAGTTTCATAATAACCGCACCGGATATTTTGCACGGTGAAACTTTGGGCCCGGGGGGCGTTTTTACGCGGACTTTCGGCAGCCGTCCTGCGCTCTCAAAATTTTTTTCGCAGTTTCACATGCCCATCTTCAAACGACGATTCCCAAGCAACTAAAAGAGTCTAACTATCGCTATAAGTTTCAGAATCTGCGGAATATATTCTAGTTTCATAATAACCGCACCGGATATTTTGCACGGTGAAACTTTGGGCCCGGGGGGCGTTTTTACGCGGACTTTCGGCAGCCGTCCTGCGCTCTCAAAATTTTTTTCGCAGTTTCACATGCCCATCTTCAAACGACGATTCCCAAGCAACTAAAAGAGTCTAACTATCGCTATAAGTTTCAGAATCTGCGGAATATATTCTAGTTTCATAATAACCGCACCGGATATTTTGCACGGTGAAACTTTGGGCCCGGGGGGCGTTTTTACGCGGACTTTCGGCAGCCGTCCTGCGCTCTCAAAATTTTTTTCGCAGTTTCACATGCCCATCTTCAAACGACGATTCCCAAGCAACTAAAAGAGTCTAACTATCGCTATAAGTTTCAGAATCTGCGGAATATATTCTAGTTTCATAATAACCGCACCGGATATTTTGCACGGTGAAACTTTGGGCCCGGGGGGCGTTTTTACGCGGACTTTCGGCAGCCGTCCTGCGCTCTCAAAATTTTTTTCGCAGTTTCACATGCCCATCTTCAAACGACGATTCCCAAGCAACTAAAAGAGTCTAACTATCGCTATAAGTTTCAGAATCTGCGGAATATATTCTAGTTTCATAATAACCGCACCGGATATTTTGCACGGTGAAACTTTGGCCCGGGGGGCGTTTTTACGCGGACTTTCGGCAGCCGTCCTGCGCTCTTCAAAATTTTTTTCGCAGTTTCACATGCCCATCTTCAAACGACGATTCCCAAGCAACTAAAAGAGTCTAACTATCGCTATAAGTTTCAGAATCTGCGGAATATATTCTAGTTTCATAATAACCGCACCGGATATTTTGCACGGTGAAACTTTGGGCCCGGGGGGCGTTTTTACGCGGACTTTCGGCAGCCGTCCTGCGCTCTCAAAATTTTTTTCGCAGTTTCACATGCCATCTTCAAACGACGATTCCCAAGCAACTAAAAGAGTCTAACTATCGCTATAAGTTTCAGAATCTGCGGAATATATTCTAGTTTCATAATAACCGCACCGGATATTTTGCACGGTGAAACTTTGGGCCCGGGGGGCGTTTTTACGCGGACTTTCGGCAGCCGTCCTGCGCTCTCAAAATTTTTTTCGCAGTTTCACATGCCCATCTTCAAACGACGATTCCCAAGCAACTAAAAGAGTCTAACTATCGCTATAAGTTTCAGAATCTGCGGAATATATTCTAGTTTCATAATAACCGCACCGGATATTTTGCACGGTGAAACTTTGGGCCCGGGGGGCGTTTTTACGCGGACTTTCGGCAGCCGTCCTGCGCTCTCAAAATTTTTTTCGCAGTTTCACATGCCCATCTTCAAACGACGATTCCCAAGCAACTAAAAGAGTCTAACTATCGCTATAAGTTTCAGAATCTGCGGAATATATTCTAGTTTCATAATAACCGCACCGGATATTTTGCACGGTGAAACTTTGGGCCCGGGGGGCGTTTTTACGCGGACTTTCGGC